>MCFG01000035.1:227500-232500 GCA_002104895.1 Anaeromyces robustus
ATGAAAAAAAAAAAAAAAAAAAAAAAAAAAAAAAAAGGTTTAGTATATAAAAAGTAATATACATAATAAAAATATTTTTACAAATATATTCATATTATTCATATATAATATATTAAATTATTGAAATATATATATATTACCTCCGATACCACTTCCTGCTTTTGGATCAAAAACAGCTTCTTTTGTAGCCCAACCAATTTGAATAATACCATCAGTATCAAGAACTACTTCATAAATATATTTTCCTTTATGTTTAATGGCGTGATTAGTACGAATACTTTCAAAGTCCCATGAATCATTACGAATCTTCCATTTACATACAGAAAGTACAGAAGAAGTAGTTTTATCGGATGTACTTAATTCTACATAATCGTCACATTGTAATAAACTTTCTGGACTATAATTTGATAATAAATTTAAGAACCTTTCTACATGGAAACTAGTTTCACCACCTTCAAGTATATAATTTAAGATAGTTTGATAAGATAATAAATCATTGACAAAAACTTTTTTATCTTCACCTATAAGTTGTAAGTTAATAATAATGGGTATAATATTAAATGGTAATAATAAAAATAATAATAAAATAATAAGTAATAATTTTTATATTGATAAATAAAAAGTTAATAATAATCATAATAATAATCATATTATTGTGATCAGAAAAGCATCATTATTATTATAATAAAAATCAAAAAGATGAGTAACATACATTTATCAATACACATTGAAAGAGATTGAATACATTTTGTGGCAAATGTTTTATTTTCATTAAGAAGAGAGTAAAGTAACGAAATCATTTTTTCTTTTAATAAAAATTCTCTGAAGAAATCTGTTTAAAAAAAAAAGAGAAACAAAAAAACAAAAAATAAAAAACAACAATAATATATAATATAACAATATATTAATAAAAATATAATAATAGATTATTATAATATAATTAATCATTCATAATTATTTTAATTTATTTTATTTTTATATTATTATTTTTTAAATATATATATATAAAATATTACCATATTGGAAAAGAACTGTTAAAAGATTAAGAGCATTACAAGATAATTCATTTTTCATTTCATCTTTTGTTTTTGGTTTTTCATTTTCATTAATATCTTGTTCTTCTTCTTCTTCATTATCAACATCATTAACATTTTGATTATCATATTCATCGATATCAACTTCAATATCATAATCATTATCTCTAGAAGATGGTAATCCCATAAATTTCATGTTTTCAACAAAATTATCCATATCGTTTTCATTATTATCTTCTGAGATATTTGAATCATTACAATGTGAAAATTCTTTTGTTGAATTAGTCATTTCTGATTCCTTTTTTGTGTTTCCTTTTACTAATGGTAAAACTAATAAATCTAATAATGAACTTTCTAAATTTTCTAAAGAATTTTTAATATTATCAGCACTATTATAGTCTTCATAATTATAAAGAAATTCTTCTCCATATTGTTCCATGAAATAATCGAAATATGGTGATTTAATAAAGATATGAAGTGATTCTAAAAGACCATTTAAAATTTCTATTTCTTTATTTTTCATACCTTCAAAAACTGTAGATTCATGATTATTTTTATTTTTTAAATCTTTTTCATCTACATTACAATCTTTAAATTTATCTAAAACAGGGGAAATAGGTGAAAGTGATGAGATATTATCATAAGTCGGTGAATCGATTGTATTATTACTATTTTTTGATTGTGAAGTAAATGGTGTGATTGGTGTATTAGCATTTGAAACATAATTTGGGAAAAACAACATAATAGTTGAAACTGTTGTTGAAATAATTTTTTCAATTAATGGTAAAACAAAATTAAAAGTAATGATATTATTAATTTCTTCTGATCTATCATTTGAAACTAAAATATAAAAATTAATATAAAAACAAAAAAAAAAAAAAAAAAAAAAAATTAATTAATTAAATTATAAAAATTATATAAGTTTCGTATAATTATAATATAATATATAATTTATAATATATATATTTCTTGATTATTATTATTATTATTATTATTATTATTATTATTATTATTATTATTATTATTTTTTTTTTTTTTTATTTAAAAAGAATAAAAATATACTTTTTGATGATATAATTGGTAATATTTTTGCGGCTAAAATCATGACATTTGATTTTTCGTTTTCAAAAATTAAATATCTTATTAATTCTAATGTTTTATCTTCTATAATTCTATAAATACATTTTTCATCTTAAAAAATATATATAAATATATTAAAATATATACATATGTATATATTAGTATGTAATTATAACTGTAATGAAATTTTACAATATTCATCAATTTTTATTTTAATTTTTATTCTTACCTGCAACTGTAACTAAATTTAAAAGAAGAGCTACCCCTGCATATTGTAATATTGACTCACTTGATTGACAATATCCAATGACAACTTCATGGAATTTTGGATCATTTATAAATTCACTATTTTTGTCTATTTTTTGAAAATGAAATCATATATTAATTTAAATAATATAATAGGTATTTAATTATTAATTATTAATTTAAATAATATAATAGGTATTTAATTATTAATTATTAATTTAAATAATATAATAGATATTTAATTATTAATTATATTTTACTTTATAGTCTATTTACTATTTTATAATTTTTTATTAATTTATTATTTAAATAATTATTTACCTGAACTTAATAAATAAACGAAAATATCTGTAATATGAAGATTCAAATGAACATTAACTTCTGCTGATAATGCTAATAATGTATTAACACCTTTTCCTTCAATAAATTCTTCAGCACATTCATCTATATATAATTAATAACCAATTTTAATATTTATAATTTAAAATTTACATTTATATATATAATGACGAATTTATAATAATAATAAAATACTATACCTAATCTAGATAAATCATGCAATAATAAAATTGACCAACATTGAACATCTTCATCATTTGAATTTAAACATAATATTAATTTTTCAACAATACCTTGCTTAATCATTTCTTTTTGGAATGGTTCTAAAAGTTTTTATATTTTTATTATAAATATGTATAAAATATAAAATTAATTTGTTATGAATATAATAATATAAATAATAATAGTAATGATAAAAAAAAAAGAAAAAATTAATAAATGGTTTAAATATTTATTCATATACTAATGTTATATATTACCATTACAAACACCAAGACATTTTAAAGTTCTGATTAATACTCTTGGTATAGATGCTTCATCATTATTTAGATGACTTAACATAATTTTTAATAATCCTTTTATATTTGATATTTCATTTCTAGCTATATCTTTAACAGCAAATTCATGTATTAAACCTATTGTCCAATAAACAAGTTCGGTATCCTCTATAAAAAAAAATATATTTTAGAACCAAATTAAATAATTAATTATAATACACACATATATATAATTATTTATTATAATTAATTTTACCATTTTTTAAGCAAGATGAAATTAATGTAATAATATTGAGTTTCAATAGTTCATTCAAATATTTTACAGATTCTGATATAAATCAATTTTTTTTTTTTTTTATTATATATTGATATAAAATTAATTAAAATATGATATAAAATTTTATATTTAAATAATATAGAGTAAGAACTAATAGAAATAATATATATAATATAATATAAAATAATATAATAAAATTATATATATATGTATTAAATAATATAAGATTTTTTTATTATAGTAAAAGAATTAAAAATAATATATTTACGTTCATCATCTAATTCGGTTATAATACGAACAAGAGAGTGGAAACATAATTTTTGCATACTTGTGTTACCGAAAGTACGTCTTGCTAATTGTGCTAATAATTTTATAAAACCTTTTTCTACCATTTTATTATGAAGTTCCTCTAAGAAATTTAATTATTAAATTATAGGAAAAAAAAAATTAGATATATATACATATATTTTTTAAAAATTTTATTGTTAATATCTATTACCAGTTAATGATAGTTGATGTAAAATTAATAAAGTCCAATATTTTAAATCATTATTACAATTTGGTGTAGAAGATAGAATTTTGAATATTGAATCAAGAATTCCATAATTAACAATTGCTCGCTTATTATCGTCTTTTATATATATGTATATATATATATAATATTTTAAATTTTAATATTTAATTTGAAAGTATATAAATATATTTATATATATATTTTTGTTTTTATCATTTTTTATTTTATCTTTGATTTTTTTTTTTTCTATTTCTTTTTTATAAAAATCAAACAAATGTGCTATATGTGATTAATATACATACCATTTTCTTGAATAATATGAAATATTGAAGTGACAACACTCAAACGTAAATGATTTTTCTTTTTATTAGCTAATAATTCTGTTAAAATTTTTAATATTCCATGCTTAACCAATATTGGACGATTTTCCTCTTTAAGTCACATATTATAAAACAATAGTTAAAATAAAATAATATATATATATAGAGTTATTTTTTTTTAAAATAATAAATATAAATATTAATTTCCATATTTTAACAAGAATAATAATAATTATAATCATAAATATTGAATATTCTTAAAATATTTTTATAATTTTTGATTTTATTTTCTAAAAAAAAATTACCTTGTTTGGCTAGTTGTTGAATAGTACAAATAGCTTTTTTTTGAATATCATTATCCAAATCTGTTTTACATGCTCTTATAATATCAGGAAGGAAATCATCTGAAATTATTTTTTTTTATCATAATAATTTGTTCAATTAATTTATTAAAATTTTTTAAGAATTATTTTTTTATAGAATAATATCATTTTATATTGCATTTTTATAAATTTATTTATTTAATTTTTGAAATTTATTATTAATTTTGTTTTAAAATTATACCTGATATTGCTCTATCTAAGAGAATTTTCATTGCACTATCTCTTAAACTAACATTACTAGCTTTTGTTAATTCACTTAATGCTTGTAAACTTATTTGGTCTTCAATTTTTGGATGTCTTCTACTTTTTT
>MCFG01000035.1:237500-283692 GCA_002104895.1 Anaeromyces robustus
AATGATAAGAAAACTGATGAAATTCCAACTAAGGAAACTATTTCAAAGATCTTAAATTACGCAAGAGAATTAGAAAGAATTGTTTGAGGCTATAATACAATATATAAAAAGAAAATTAATATGAAAAGAAGAGAAATTCATATTTTAAATTTTCAAGTTTTATAACAAAAAAAAAAAAAATTAAAATGATAATATAAAACAAATATATATATATTTAAAATGAAAATAACAAAAAAAAAAAAATACTATAATAATATTTTTAATAATTATTATTTAAATAATAAATAAATAAATAAATAAATAAATAAATAAATAAATAAATAAATAAATAAATAAATAAATAAATAAATAAATAAATAAATAAATAAATAAATAAATAAATAAATAAAACACTTAATCATCATTATTAACAATGACAAATGTATTATTAATGCAAATATCTTACACTTTTATTTATTTTTGTATTAACAAAAAGAAATAAAAACAATAACAAAAACAAGAAATAAATAAATAAATTACAAAAAAAAAAAAAATGTTTAATAAGAAATATTAATAAAAACATAAAATAAAAAATATAAAAAAATAAAATAAAAAAAAAAATTAAAAAAATAAAAAAAAATAAAAAATAAATATATAAATATTTATAATATAATCCTTCCTATAATTGTAAGTTAAATAAATAAATAAAATAAATAATAATAAAGGTGTAACAATAAATATTTTGATTATTATTTTATTATTTTATTTATTTATTGATTTATTATATTAATATCAATAATTTATGTTAAAGCTATACCTCAATTAGTATTATTTCTCTCTCTCTTTTTTTATTTTTATTTTTATTTTATTTTTATTTTTATTTTTATTTTTATTTTTATTTTATTTTTATTTTTATTTTTATTTTTTTTATTTTTATTTTTTTATATTTTATTCTATTCTATTTTATTCTATTTTATTTTTTTGAATAATATGTTTCTATACATATTATAATCTATGAATAATTTATTATGTTGATTATAAATAGTAATTGTTTATGTTTTTTTTTTTTTTTATTATTATAAAAATTCTATATTATTGTTATTATAATAACTGTTTATGATACATTTTTTATTATATTATGTTTAGTACGCTAATTAGTTATACATGCAAAATTTAAAATTTTTTTTCTATTTTTTATTGTTTTAATTTATTTTTATTTATTTTTTGTTTTGTTTTTAATTTATTTATATATTATAGCTATTAGAATTATTATTATTTGAGGAATTATTTCCAATATTATTATCATTATTATTAGTTGAAGAATTATTTCTATTATTATTATCATTATTATTATTATTATCATCATCATTATTATTATTATTTGATGTGTTGTTTTTATTATTTTTAGGATTATATTTCATTGGTAGTTGAACAAAATAATATGGCGGTCTAGATGAATCATAAAATATAGGTACAGGCTGAACACCATAGATAAATGGATTCATTACATTTGGATTTGTGTTTTTAATTCTATTCTGATTTAAATTTGGTAATATAAATGGAATTTGATTTAAATTTAGATACATGTATGAATTTGGATTTGGATTAGGATTTGAACTTGTATTAGAATTAGAATTAGAATTAGAATTAGAATTAGAATTAGAATTAGAATTAGAATTTGAATTAGAACTTTGGTATTGGGTTGAATTTTGATTTTGATTTGAATTCTGAGGCTGGTTTGAATGTTGATTTTGATTTGAATTCTGAGGTTGGTTTGAATTTTGATTTTGATTTAAATTTTGATTTTGATTTGAATTCTGAGGTTGGTTTGAATTTTGATTTTGATTTGAATTCTGAGGTTGATTTGAATTTTGATTTGAGTTTGGATTTAAATTTGAATTTTGATATATAGGGGTATATAGTTGATTTTGATTCAAATTATTGTATTGATTTAAATTTTGAAGATTATTTGTATTTTGAAATCTATTTGAATTTTGAAGTTGATTTGAATTTGATGAATACTGTACTTTAGATTCAGTTATTAAGAAATTATTTACTAATATAGTTAAAATTTTAAATAGATATATATATATATAATTTAATATTATTAAGATATATTTATTATAAAAGTATTTATCTTAATATATAATTTAATAATATAATTAACTTTAAATTATAAAATATTAGAATTAAATTTTACCATTGTTATTTGATTCTATATTATTAGTATTATAACAAACAGAAATAATTGCTTTTAAGATTAATCCTTTAATTTCTGGTTGGTTAATAGAATACCCATACACCCATCCTTCTTTAACATTCCAATTAGTAATTATTAAATAGTCACCTTTTTTAACATTTAATTCATCTGGATTATTTCCAATAAAATCATATAATGCTATTACAATATCACCTTCATGTTTATGACTATCTAGTCGAGGAGGTCTTAATAGAATTACATTTTTCAAAAATTCTTCTTGTTTTTTTCTTGATAATGATTCTATCATGATTTCCAAATTTGAATTATCACCTTTATTAAAAGATGATGCTCTTTTACCTATATATATATATATATATAAATATGTAAAATTAATTAATTATTATTTAATAAATTAACTTTTTTTTTTTATTATCATTATTATTTTAATGAAAAGTTTTAATTATATAGAGTAAAGCAAAATAAAATAAAATAAAAATTATATTAACCTTGAATATATTTATATATATTAATAGTAAAATTAAAATTCACAGCGCCATCATATTCAATATATTGATCAATTTCTTTTGATTCTAAAAAGTTATCAATTCCTTTTTCATCTTTTGAAGCATTATAATGTAAAAAGTCTGATTCTATAAAAAGATAAAAAAAAAATATTAATAAGAAAATAAAGATGTATTATATTATATTGTGATATCTAATAGAGTAATTTAATTGAATAATTGAAATATACTTTTTATTATATACTTCTTAAGATTTCTTTTATGTAGAGATACTACAAAATTGGCAAAATATTTATACTTTAAATCTGTCATATTCTTTAAATAAATAGCTACAAATCCATTTTTATTTGGATATATTACTATATGCCTATTTTTTTAATTATAATTAAATATATAAAAACGTATAAATAAATAAATAAATAAATAAATAAATAAATAAATAAATAAATAAATAAATAAATAAATAAATAAATAAATAAATAAATAAATAAATAAATAAATAAATAAATAAATAAATAAATAAATAAATAAATAAATAAATAAATAAATAAATAAATAAATAAATAAATAAATAAATAAATAGTAAAGAAATAAGTAATAATTAAATAATTAGATATAATTTAAATAATATAAATATAAAAATATAATTTAATATTAACAATATGTTAAGATATTATCATTTATATATAACATATAACAAAAAAAATTTAAAGATGGATTACCATTTATAATAATTTCCAATTATAAACATCTCACTAAAATAAGGATATTTAGATATATTCCAATTTTTAATTTCCCATTCAAAACTATATTTATCAAGAAGTTTTTTACTATTATTTTCTTTTAATAGATTATTTCTTTCAATCAAATAATTTTCTGTAGAAAAGTAATGAATAAATATATTAATAAGTTGATAAATAAATAAATTTATATAAAAAATTATATTATTTAATATATAAATGTATAATATTATTCATACCTAATGTTATATTTGAATAAGAGTAGATCCGAATGTATAGTCCAAGTGTAATACTATTTTTATGGATTAAAGGCTTAATCAAGCGTTTATATTCATCATTATTTAATACTATTTTAAAACCTTTTTAATTATGTATAATAAATATCATTCAATTAATATTCAATAATTACATTTTTTTTAATAATAAAAAATTATATAAAAAGAAATATATATATATATATTTACATCTTTCATTATTAAAATTTTTAAAGGAACAAATGAAACGTTTATTTTTTAGCATGGTGTAGAAAAAATTATTCCGAAAACATATTACAAAATCACCAAGTAAAAAAAGTGTATTATTAACATTTATTAAGTTTATTATAAAGGAATTTAAATTTTTCATAATGACAATTTTCCTTTAGTTTATATATATATAAATAATAATAATAATAATAATAATATGTAAATCAATAAATTAATAATTAAATTATTATATATGAAATAATTATGATAATAAATAAATTAATGGAATACTTTTTAAAATAAATTAATTAATAATAGTTTAAAAATTAAAATTTACCATTTAACATTATCAATTGTAAATACGGGACTACTTTTTTCTATATTTTGTTCTATATCGAATGAATGCTCAAAATAACCCTTCTTGTTAATATCATTGTTGTCTAAAGAAAATTCTTTTAATTTACTTAATAAATCCTCTATAAAATATATATATATATATATATAATAAAAATAATAATTTTTTTAAATTATTAAATATTATATATATAATATAAAATTGAAAATATTTTTTATAATAATAATTTAATGTTATACCTCTTGAAGTGTATTTAAAAATATCATTCGTAATGCTGATATTTGAATCTTCTGGTATATTTTTATCTGTTATAAAAGATTCTATAATATAGAAAATAAAAAATTAATTTCTTTCTTTTTTTTATATATATATTTTTTTAACTATAATAAATATATATTATTAATAATAACTTATTGATTCATCAATGCCAGTAAAAATACGAATATAAATTCCAACTTTAAGTTTGTCTTTAGAAAAAATTAATGGTTTTATTTTCTGTTTATATATGTCTCGATCAAATGTTGCTTTATAAATTACCTTATCTATAATTAATTATATTATAAAAAATATAAATTTTAAAATTAAAAATAAAATTATAATTAAAATTAAAGTAATGAAATAAATAATTATTAAATTATATTATATTATATTTAATTTAATTTAACTTAGAATTAAAAAATATTTACCTTTTTCCTTAATGCTATTAAAATAACAAACATTCGACCAGTAATAAAATTTATTACGAAATACTACTGAATAATTTCCAATAATATGACGGTTATCAACATTTATAAGATTAACAGTGATAGCATTATGATATTCACTTTTTACAATTTCAATTTTCCTTTGTTTTAAAATAATTAATAGAATTGTGTATTTTTTAAAAGTATTATGAAAAATATATATATAAATTATTTTTTAAAATTAACTTGAATAATTTATCAAAGATATGAATATAAAATTTTAAATCGAATAAATATCAATTATGAATAAAATACCATTTATAATCGCAAATGGAAAATTCTGGAGTAATTTTATTAAAAGTTTTATCACAAATGAATTCATAATAACCTTCATTAAGTATATTACTATTATTATAACCTGGTAAAATTTTTTTTACTTGACTGAAAAAGTCGTCTATATCAAAAAAAAAAAAAAAAAGAAAGAAAAAAAAAGATTACATATATTATTATATTATTTATATTAAGATAATTTCTTGAATTTTTCTAGTATAATAAATATGTTTTTACTAGAAAATACCTTTTGAGGTAAATTTATTTAAATTTTCCATTCTATTTAGAATTATTTATTCTATTAATTATTAAATGTCAATGTTCAATTAAAAACAACATCATTAATGATTTCTTTAAAATTATGTTAAAAAATTTTTATGATTATTAAAGGTATACTTTCATAATTACTAATGTTATATAATATTTTATTATTTATTTATTTAATTTATAATATTGTATAATTTAATATATTAATATATTGTATAATAAAAATCAAATATATTACAATATATTATACAATATAATTTAATTTATTATTATTTATAAATCATTTATTTTAGAATACTTCTTTTTTTTAAAATTTACGGTAATTCTTGTTACATAACTTTAAATAATAATAAAAACATAGACATATTTAAAAAATTAAAAAAAAAAAAATAAAAAATAAAAAATAAAAATGAAAAATGAAAAATGAAAAAAAAAAAAAATAAAAAAAAAATAAAAAATAAAAATGAAAAATGAAAAATAAAAAAAAATAAACGAAATTAATAAGAAAAAATACATATATAATAGTAATATATATATATAAAAGAAAAAGAAAAAGAAAAAAAAGTACAAATCAAATAAATATACTAATAAGAAGAGTATATATGTATAATAATATTATTAACTTTATTCTTCTTAATATTTATACTCCATTAAAACCTTGACATACATAAAAGATGAAAAATAATATTTCTGTAGATAAAAAAAAAAGAATTTTTTTATTTGTAATGTCGAACTAATAAATACATTAGATCATTGTATAATCTATATAAAAACTTGAAAAACAACATTAATTTTAATATATTAGATAAAATTTTAATGGTTTATAATAAAAACATTATTAAAAATAATATAATATGAGTATATTTATATCAATTATCATATATATATCTAAATAAATATTACATTTTAAAATAATTAAATAAATATGAAAAGTATTATTATAAAATAAATGTTAAATTATCTAATAGATATTTTATTTAAAAAGGTTTTTTTTTTCCCCCTCTTTTTATTATATTTTAATAGAAAAGTTAATTTTTTATTTTATATTAAAAATGTACTATTCTTTTGTGTAATTTACATATAATAAAAATTTTTTAATTTTTATTTATTAAAAAATATTAATATGTATATGTTAGTAGATTAATTAGTTTAAAAAAAAAATTTTTTTTTAATTATAGTAGGATAAAACAAAAATTATTTAATATGGATAATAATATTCTTGATTCATCTGATATATATGAAAGTAAAGGAAAATCAGCATTATGTGAAATAATCAAAAAAAATAATTTATCAGAGCTTGAAAATTTTCTTAATAAATATGAAGTTTCATTACATAAATATACATGTGACAATTTTGATATATTAATTTATGCAATAAAAAATAATGTTTCAAAGGAAATGATAAATTTTATTATTGAAAAAGCACCCTATCAAAATTTAAATTATTCAATAAAAGATGAAAATCATTCAATTAGTACACCATTATTTGTTGCATTAGCTCAAAATAATTTTTTAATAGCAGATTTATTAATAGAAAAGGGTGCAGATATAAATGAAACAGTTTGTTGTAATTTAGATAAAATAAAAGAAGAAGAAGTTCATTTGCATGAAAATCCTTTTAAATATTTTGATATGAGTGTAAATCGCGATTGTTTTACTTTAGATTATTCTTGTTCTATTATTAGTAATGTCATTCAATTTTTATGTGAAACAGAATCATTAAATCCAAAAAATATAGAATATTTAACTAAACATAAATTTGATGTTAAATCTATAAGACCAGGTTTAGTAAAACAATTGGAAAGGCATAATAAACATGAATATGCTAAATTAATATCAGAATTAATTAATGAAGATGATCTTGATTAATAAGTATTTTATATTGAATAATTTTAATATAAAATATGTTTAATACACAATGTTAAAAAAAAAAAAAAAAAAAAAAAATTAAAAAAGTAATTATATATTATATAAGTAAATCATTTACTTATTTTTTTTTTCTTTTTTTTTTTTTTTTAAAAAAAAAAGAAAAAATAAAAAATATAATTTAAAAATCTCTTTCAATTTTACATTTAATTTCAAATTATTAATAATTTGAATAATATCATTTTCAATTTTACTTTTGGTTTCAAATTATCAATAATTTAAATAATAACATTATCAATTTTACTTTTAATTTCAAATTATTAATAATTTAAATAATATAATTTTCAATTTTACTTTTAATTTCAAAATTATTAATAATTTAAATAACAAAATGTTTTAATGTGTTTTATAAAATTAATAAAAATTGTATATATTTAATTATAACATATTACTCACAAAATGAAAATTATAATTTTTAACATATATAACATATATATTGATAATATATACATTGAATATATATATATTTTGAAATTGTAAAATTTAATATTAAAAAATAAATAGTAAAATAAGAATAAAATAAAATAAAATAAAATACAATTAAATGCTTTTTGAATTAAATGAAAAATGAATATCTGTCAAAAAGAAATAATAAAAATTATTTTATTAAAAAATTATGTAATAATAATAATAATAGTATTATTATATATATCTTATCAATATCGCAATGGTTCGATTGATAAAAAAAAAGAATAAAAAAGCAGATTTCAAACTGAATGCTAAAAATAATAATTATAATAATATATTAAATAAAAATGAATAAATAATATATAAAGAAATATATGCATTTATTTATTTATTTATTTATTTATTTATTTATTTTTTTTTTTTTTTTTTTTTTTTTTTTAATTTTTAAGTTTTATTTTTTTTTATTTATTTATTAAAGTTCTATTTTGAATTAATAGTATTAATGCTTTCTATTGAGTGTTTTCAATTACTTGAGAATATTATCTTAATTAATGAATCTTGAGTATTTATTTCAGTTATAATAATTTCTTCATCTTTGCTATTTGGTTAGTATAGGAAGTTTTATTAAGCTTAATATAGTGAAAGTTATTATAACAAATGTAATAATTATGATAATTATAAAAGTTAATTTACTATTATTATTATTATTATTTTCAATATTATATTTTAATATTTGATTCTACATATTTTTTATTTCATTTATTTCTTCTTTGAAAGCATATCTATATTCATTTTAATTTGTACATTTACATGTTCCTAATTGATAACATACTATTAGTATTATTTATATATATATATATATCATTTATAATTATTTTTAAAAATTTGCAAATATTTTAAATATTTCCATTCAAATATTTTATTTGATACTCTTCGTCATTCTGTTTAATTAAAAATCTCTATAAATATTTATAATTTTAAAATATTTTATATATAAAAAATTTATTATCAAAAAGAATTATACATATGATTAATTTTAATATATATACACTTTCTAATCTATATATTATGCCTATTCTAGGTTCAATAGAAAAATTACTTTGTAGAAAAGTAATTTTTCTATAGAGTTTAGTGAAGACCTATTAATATATAATAAAATAAACAGTATTATTCCACTATCTTAACAATAAATAATAAATAATAAATAATAAATAAAAAAAGAAATGGAAATAGAAATGAAAATAAAATAACGAAGTAAAAATTAATGTAAAAATTTCATATATTTACGTTTTATTTTAACATATATATATTATATATATAACCCTATAATTCATTATCAATATATATATATAATTTAATTTTTTTAATTAAAATTTCTATAGAAGATTCTGTTTCTTAATTAAATTATTAAGAAATTGTGTGTAACGTTTTTACGTAACATCTTTATATCTTTATATAATAAATTCAAAGGGAGATAATAATAATATATATTATAGGGAGAAAATTTTCAAGAATACTAATTAGTTTTAATAATTACAATAATAATTTATTATTAAATTTATATAATAATAATTTATAATAATAATTTATTATAATAATTTATTATTATAAAAAGAATTATAAAAATAATAAAAACGATTTATAATATAAATTCTTTTACTGAATATGATTATAATATGAATAAAATTAAAATTATTTAATATAAAGAATTAATTATTATGAATGAAAAAATATAAAATAAAAAAAAAAAGAATATAAAAAGTAATTAATAATATAGAAAAAAAAAAGAAAAGCAAAAAATGTTATTACTTTTATTATATATATATATTTATAATATACTATTGGTATTAGGTGAACCAAATAAAAATTGTACAGAATTAAGAAATTTTTTTAATCATAATAATAATAATAATAATAATAACAACAATAATGTAAAAAATCTTTTGAACATTCAAAATAATTGTGATATTGATAATGAAAATTTTAAATTTTTGGTTGAGAATGGTCATCTAACAACTATGTATGTAACAGTTATTATATTTTTCAAAAATTGTTTTTCCTCATATTAAATAAAAATATATTAATCACTCAATATAAATATTAATATAATACATAATACTTATATATATAAAGTGATCTTACGGATAATCAATTAAAAGGAGAATTATATATACTGCAATCATTAATAAATATGTAAATCTATGAATTATTTATTTTAATATATATTGTATTGAAACATTATTATTAATTTTTTTTTTTTTTTTTAAAAAAATTCTTCATTTTACTATTTAAAAATAGTCGGGCCAGAAATAATAGTTTAACTTCACTTTCTGTTATTGATAAAATAAATTATAATTTAGAAGAATTGTAAATATTAATTATAATATAATAAATATATATATAAGATATTTGGAAATTTTCAAATAATAAGCTATTAATTAACTATCATATATATTAGAGATGTTTCATATAATGATTTTGATAATGATATTTTTAATATTATAACCAAATTTAATAACTTACATAATATGTAGGAGTAAAATATATATAAATATATAAATATATATTAAATGAATAATAAAAAGAAAAATAAGAAAATTAATACTATTAGTTTTATATTATATTATATTATATTATTTTATAGTTTTTTATCAGGTAATAAAAAAATAACTAGTATACCCTCTACCATTAAAAATTTAAAGCATTTAAATACATTGTATGTTTTTGTATATATCAATATAAATTTAAATAAAATTATGAATTACAATGAAATAGTATAATAAATTGAAATGAATTTATATAATAACAATAATAATATTTACATATGTATATAATATGTAATATATAGAGTTATAAATGATACAAATATTAAAGAAATATCCAATGAAATATTTAGGTTACCATTGCAAGTATTGTAAGTAAAATAAAAAAAGAAAAAGAAAAAGAAATTATTTATTAATATTATTCTTATTTTTTTTTTATTTTTTTATATAATTTTAATAATATTTTAATTGTATATCAAACTTTTTTTTTTTTAAAAAATATATAATTGTATAATATAAAATATTTATATATTATATTATATTATATTATATTATATTGTATTATATTATAAAATATAATATAAATATTCTATGATTATTATTATTATTTAAGAGCAATTGATAATAATCCAAATTTACAAATGAAAATTATAAATTTCAATACTATGGTATCAAAATGTTATTTTAAAAATACAAATATATTATGTTATCAACCTGGAACATGTCGATATATTGATGAAAATCCAAGTAAATATAGAGAATGTACACAAAAGGAAATAGATGAAATAAATAATTCTATAAAGAAAGAAAGTATTTATAATAATATAAAAAAAAGGAACAATAAATCTGATTCTAAGCTAGATGATAATAATAATAATGATAATAAGGATAATGATAATAATAGCTCTTTATATATGAAATTATTGATGTCAATTGGGATTCTTATATTAATTTTGATTAGTGGTATTATTATATATTATTATATACGTTATAGAATATATAGACATAAAAAAAATATAATTAATGATATTATTAATGAAAGATTTAAATTGCGTAAAGGAAATATATATGAAGGTGTTAATCAAAATGAAAATAGTCAATATTCAAGTGAAGAAATATCTATGAATAGTATTCAAAATGGGGATTATCATCGAATAAAATCTAATCAAACTTCTTCTTCATCTATTCTAAATACAATATCAGTTATAAGAGATGGTGATGACATTTATCTACAAAATTTAAATAATAATAACAGCAACAACAATAAAAATAATGATGATGATAATTATAGTGATAAAGATAATAGTAATAATAATAGTAATAATAATAATAATAATAATAATAACGATAATAATAATGATAATTACAATAATAATAATAATAATGATAATAATGATAATAATTACGATGATGATAATAATAATGATAATGATAATAATGATAATAATTACGATGATGATGATAATAATAATGATAATTACAATAATAATAATGATAATAATAATAATGGTGATCATAATAATTACAATAATGATAATAATACTAATACTAATAATAATAATAATGATAATGATAATGATAATCATAGTAATAATGATAATTACAATAATAATAATAATAATGAAAATAATAATCAAAACCTTACTATATATGCATTCTCTAATCGTAAAAATTCATCATTTTCTTCAAATGAAGAATTTTTTCCATGTAATACAGAATTTAGTGATGATTCATTATCATAAAATTATATAGTAAATTAAGTAACAGTGACCATATATTAAATAATCACCAATAATATAACAATAATAACAATTTTTGATAATTTATATATATTAAAATAATATATAATATAAAAAAAATAAAATGAAAAACGAAAAAAAAAAATTAACATATACAAAAAAACAAAAAAATGAAAAACGAAAACAAAAAAAAAAAAAAAAAAAAAAAAAAAAAAAAAAAAAAAAAAATACAAAAAAAAACATCATTTAAAAATTATTAAAAATTAAATTCAATAATATATAAATTCAAAAGTATTTTTTTTTATTAAATTCTATTATATCAGTTAATAGTTTTGTATCATTTTTTATTTATTTACTTATATAGATTTAATTATATGTCTATTATTTAATTTATTTTTTTAGTTTTATATATATTTAATTTTTTAAATTAAAAAACAAAAATAAAATAAAAAATATATAATAAAACAAAATAAATTTATTTCCTAATTTTATTTCTATAATAATACTTAATTGGTGATTATTATAATTTTTTTAAAATATATAAATATTTTTTTATTTTAATAACAAAAATTCATGAATTTTTATTCCAATTATATATTTTAATGTCTGTTGTAAAATAAATAATAAAGTATACATTATATAAAATATATATATATTTTAATTAATTAATTAATATTTGATATTCCTTTATATAAAAAATATGTATATATTTTTATATAATTATTTATATTTATATATATATTAAAAAAGAAATAAAAAAAAAAACAACCTTGATTTGATTTAAATAATTAAAGATGAAAATTTATTTTCGAATATTCTATCTTCTATATTTAGATATTAAAATAGATTAATATTTAAAAATTAATATTAATGTAATATATTTAGGTATAAACACATAGCTTAACTTTATTGTCTACATGGCTTAATTTTATTTTAAAATAAACTAAAAATAAAATAAAAATAAAAATAAAAATAAAATAACGTGGAGGTTAAGTTACTAAGAAAGGAAAAAGAATTTGATTAAGTGTTTTTTTTTTATATTTATTTTTTATTTCTTTTATTTTTTTTATTTAATAAAAATACATACATGAAAAAAATTTTTTTTTTTACAATAAACAAAAAAATATTATTTGGTAAAAAAAAGTGTACATATATTAAATTTAATGATTTTTTTTTTTTTATAAATATTAATAAAAAAAAAAAGAAGTGACTATTTATATATTATTTTATATATTTATTTATAATTTTATTATTTATTTATTTATTTATTGAATTATTATTTATTATAATTTATAATTTTTTATAATTTATAATAAATGATTTTATATAGAATTAATTTATAAAGAATTTCTTTTTTAAAAAAAAAAAAATTAGAAAAATAAGAAAAAAATGATTATTAATGATTAATGATTTAAAAAATTTTTTTTAAAAAAAATATATATATATAAATATTGAAATTGTTAATTAAATAAAATATATTTTTTTTTGAATTGTTTAAATTAAATTACAACTTTGTAATTTTATTAAATTTTTCTATTTTTTTTTTTTTTTCTAATTTATATATATATAATTTATTATTATTTTTATTATTTTGATTTACGTTTTATTCGTTTTATTATTTTTTTTTGTTGTTTTTGTTTGTTTATTTTATTATTTTTTTCTTTTATTTATTTATTTTTTTTTTTTTTTTATTATTTTTTAATTTTTTTTTGTTTATTTACTTTTTCATTTATTATTAATTTTTTTTTTTTATTGATTATTTATCAATTGTATATTATTTGATTTGATTTTTTTTTTTTTTTTTTGAATATTTTATATATTTTAAATTAATTTTGAAAAAAAGACTTTTTTTAATTTTTAAAAAAAAAAAAAAATAATAATTTATTATAAACATATTATATATAATTTAACATAAATTACTTTTTTTTTTTTTGTTTTGTTTGTTTTGGTTTTGTTATTCATCATTTCTTAATTTAATAAAAAAAATATTTATTTTATTTTATTTATTTTATTTTTTATTATTTTTTCATTTTTCATTTTTTCATTTTTTTTGAAATTAAAATATGGTTATAATTTTTAAATAAGATTTTGGTACCCAACCATATTTAACTTCTTCTTCAATACCTTGAAGATTTTCTTTATAACCATATACCCATTCACCTTGTTCTCTTCTAACATTAATAATATCAGCACGTTGGAAACTTAATTCACGTCCATCTCTTGCATTATATGGATAAAGGGCAACATATTTCTTCATACCATAATTATTAGAATTATTAATTTTTTGTTCTCTAGTTTCTTGTACTAAACTAGCAGCATTTAAATTATTAAATCTTTGTGCAAAATTATTATCTTTTTGTGGAATTGGTGATGGAATAATAGCTACAACTTGTGAAGTATTACCTTTATGGGTATCAATTTCAAGTTCTGGTTTTTTACCTTTGTTTTTATATTTTGGTGCTGTAATAATTACAGAATTATTTTCTTCATAAACACCAGATGGATTTATACTTCTAAAACTAAGGGAACTTTCATTATTTAACATTTCCATACGTAAACTATCTTCATCTGGATCAACAACAGATCCCATAACACTTTCAATATCAACAGCTTTTGGACATAAATCAAATGTCATATAAGCTTCATTTCTACTTATACGGAATTCACGACGTTCATCTGGTAAATCATTTTTATAATCTACTAAATTTTTATTATTAGTAACTTCTAATAATGGATTACTAATAACAATGACATCATTATTACCTTCTTGATTATTAAGATTTAAATAGGATGATTCTTCATTATTCATTAATATATTACAAAGTTTAATATTTGGGAAAACTGGTGTATTTGGAGCATTTGGTGTTCCTGGACGTTGTGGTGGTATAATACGTTGTGGTTTTTCAGGGAAATCATCTATTTTTGGGGTTTCATCTATTATGGAATCCTCTTCAATATTATTAATATTTTCCATATTTTCATCTGGATTCATAATTGGAGTAGAGGTAAGATTTGAACCATTAGTTACAATAGAACGAATAGAAGATTGCTTTTTAACACTAGTAGCTCTTATAAGACTATCTTTTCTTGGAAGATTAGCAGAGGTAACTGTTTTAACTGAATGTTCATCATCATCTTTATCTTCATTACGATGATAATTTCTTAATGAAGCAGATGAATGTCTTCTTGGAAATTCAATTTTTACAGAATTACTTTTTTGCATCATAGCTTCCATTTTTTCTGGTTTTTCTGTTGTTTTTATAATATCTTCATCATTTTCATTTTCATTTTCATCGTCAATTTCATTTTCATGGTTATTTACATTTACATTTACATTTTCATTGTTATTTACATTTTCACTTTGAGCATCATTACTATGCATACTGAATTTACGTGATAAAGATTTTAATGATTCCTTGGAAGAACGACGAATTAAATCACCTCCACCTTTAATAAAATCAGATGAAAGTTTTCTAGCTAAAGTAAAAACATCTTTATTTTGAGCTAATTCTTTCTTTTGTTCTTCTATATCTTGTTTTATGGCAGATTCATCAATAGTAGTTTCATCTGCAGTCATTTCAGTCATTTGACTAAATTCTGTTTCATCATGATCATGAGGAACATGAGTTTCATCTTCAGTTACATTTTCAACTTCTTTCTTTTTATTATTATTTTCTTTATTAATAGATGAAGCATCACTTTCATTATTAGAATTACCTTCATTACTATAAAACATACTATTTAATTTTTGGGAGAATTTTGATGAAATATTTGAAATAACACTCTTCATAGAATCTTTACGATCCATTTTTTTAGGAATATCTATTTCTTCTCTAGCTGTAATAGCATCAATAGTAGTATTAGCTTCTCCTTCTTCTGTATAATCAAATGGAT
Source organism: Anaeromyces robustus (assembly GCA_002104895.1). Lineage (NCBI taxonomy): Eukaryota > Fungi > Neocallimastigomycota > Neocallimastigomycetes > Neocallimastigales > Neocallimastigaceae > Anaeromyces > Anaeromyces robustus. The sequence continues at coordinate 253,550 of MCFG01000035.1, forward strand.
CCTTTTCTTGAATTGGAATTTGTTCTTTTTCTACATTTTGATTATATTCTTGTTCATTTTTATTTTGTTCATATTGATATTCATGTTCTTGACCTTGACCTTGATCTTGACTTTGACTTTGACTTTGACCTGGTTCTTGTTCTTGTTGATGTTCAATTTCTTCTTCATATTCATTTTCTTTAAGATGTTTTTCAAGAGCTTCTGGTGCTTTACGATAAGAAATAAATCTTAAAATATCTAAATCTTCTTCACTATTATAATCTAATTGATTTTCTTCTTCATCATTATCCTTATTTTTATTTTTATCTTCAATTTCCTTGATTTTATCAAGCATAAAAGTAGTTGGACATGGACTAACTAATTCATTTTCAACATTCTTTGGAGTATTATTTAATCTAAGATTTAAAATTTTTTTATTAAATCTTGGTAAATCAGCAAGTTTTATATCATCTTCTGAATCAGTAGTTTCATTATCATCAATTCTTTCTATAGGAGTTAATAATCCATCTTTATCTTCAATAACTTCTTCTTCTAATTCTTCATCATTCTTTTTAATTTTTAAATCTGCTAATCTTGGATTAAAATGTAAAGATTCTCCACGAGTTGGATTATCTGGTTCTGGTTCTTTTTCTCCTATTTTTTCTCCTACTTCATTATCTTCAATATTATTACTAATATTTAAACGACTATTAACTAAAGGATTTTTAGTATCATTAGTTGGTGAAACTGGAGTAGGTGGTAATTCATCATTTAAAACTTCTTGAGTAATAATATGTCTTAAATTGGATAATTTATTTTTACTTGGAACAGTTAAATTATTATTATTATTATTATTATTAAGATTAATATTAATATTGTTAAAAGTAGTAGTAGTTGGAGTTGGAGTTTGAAGAGTACTTTCATCACCTTCAGTAATACCACTAATATTACTTACAGAAGTATTAAATTTTGAGAAAATTAAACGAGTTGGATCATTAATCATCATAGAAGATTCTTCATTATCTGTAGCATAAGTAACATTAATAATATCATCAAAATAACTATTTTCATCATTAATATTTGTTGATGCAGCACTATTTGGTGGTATTAAATATTCTTTATTATTATCATTATTAAAGTTAACTCCCTTTTTCTTTTGATCATTTGGACCTTGTTTATCATTTGGTTCAATAGTTATTTTTGGTGTATTTTCTTTTCTATAATTTGGTAAACTATTCTTTCTCTCAGTGAAAACTGGAGCTTTTGGTTTTGGTACTGATTGAGTTAAAGCTTCAACATTTGGCCAATTGTTAAGAAGATTTTGTAAGGAAGCAGCACTCTTTGTCATATTTTTCTTACCTGCAGTTGGTGGAGTAATATCATCTTTAACATGTGGAACATCATTAGCTAACATTGGAGAATAATTATTATTATTGAAACGTGAAAGCATTGGAGTAGCATATTCCATTGGAATAGAAGTTTGACTTAATTTTGAATGTGGTAAAGTTAATTCTTGATGACCAAGCATTGGAGTAGCATAACCATTTGGAACAATAGAACTACTAAAGTTTTTAGAAGCTAAATTACTTGATATTCCTCTAATATGAGATTGAGAAATGCCACCATAAGAACCAGTACGACTATGTCTACTTAATGGTTTAGAAACATTTTCAGATAATTTTGGTGTAGCTTCTTCAGCTAAATTTGGAGTTTCTTCAACAAAACCAGTTGGTATATTACTATTACTAACTTTTTCTTCATCTTCCTTTTTAATTTCTACTGGAGATGAAACCATTTCCTTTTTACTTTCTTCCTTATTACTATTACTATTAAGACTACTAGTATCTGAAGATCTTTTCTTTAAAATATCATCTAATGAATGAACTTTACCTGTACGAATTAAACTATCCATCTTTTTCTTTGAAATAACAATGAATTCATCATCATCATTATCTTCATCATCATTAATCATATTTTGAAGTTTAGAAAGATCATCATTTTTACCAATAGTCATAGAACCACTTTCACTCTTTTCCTTTTCCTTTTCCTTATCCTTATCCTTATCTTTATGACTTGAACCTAAACTAAAGGTAGCACTTCTCTTCTTTAATATAGATATTGGTTTAGTAGCTGGTGAACTACTTTGTGAACGTCTTTTATGAAGTTTATGTTTCATTTCACTAAGATTCTTTTTGAAACTAGATTTTTTATTAAGAAGTTTAGATTCTCTTTTAATATTATTTTCTGTAATAGTAGTATTAGCTTCTTCATTTTCAACTTCTTCATTAACATCACTTTTACTTTTATAGGATGAACCATCGTCAATATTATGAACTTGAGAAAGGTTAGATTTTCCTGAAACAGAATTTCCTGAAGCGGAACCTTGAGAAGATTGACTATTGATTGTATTAGATCTTTTATTACCTAAAGCCATATATGGTATATCTGACATATTTCTCTTTTCATCAACATTGACATTAGCTGGAGTTGAGAAACGGTAATTATTTGTAGTATTTTTATTATTAAAGGCAGGCATAGAATAATGATTTTGTTTGTAATTATCTGATGAATTTTGAGAATGACCAAGAGACTTGGATCTACCTCTTTGATGGGATTCCTTTGAAGATGATGATGGTGGAACAATACTAGTTTTATCTTCATGTTTATTAGCAATATATTTCATTTCATAGATATTTGGAGTTGAAGTATATCTTTGATGATGATAATCATGCTTGAAATAATCAGTAGAACCGCTTTTATTAGTATTACTATTTACATTAGCGTCTAACTCATTATCTAATACATCCTTACCAAAAATACTATCTCTTAAAATATTATTATTACTACTAACTGGAGAATGATTGTTATATGAGAAATATTTACCATCACCATTTCTTTCATTCTTTTTAACTTCTTCTTTAATAAATGAATTTGTTAAAGGATTTTTATCATGATTAATACCCTTTAAAATACTTTCATCTAAAATTCCATTATCAATTTGTGAGACATCCATAATTGATTTTTTATTATAACTTTGGTAATTTAATCTTGGAGTTGGTTCTTCCATTTGATCTTGACTCATACTTTGATTCAATATGAAAGAATTATATACATTTTGATCTTCATAAGAAACAATTCCTTGTACCATTCTTTGGAAAACGTGAATTTCATAATTTTGTAACTTTTTAGTTTTACGAGATACAAATTTTATGGCACTAATATATTGTTGGAATAAACCTCTTTGAATATTACTCTGAATTATAAAAATATTTAATAGAAAAAATGAATACATTAATTTATTTACAAAAAAAAAAAATTGAAAATTTTAATAACTTTTTTTTTTTAAAAAAAAATAATAAAAAGAAATATTGATTAAAAAAAACTTACTGGTTCTGGAGTACATCCTGGAAGCATACTTTTGGTTCTTTGTTTTTCTTCCATTTTTAATGTTTTTTCAATTTTCTTATCACTAAACTATTAAATTAAATGAATTTAAATAATAAAAAAAATTAAAATAATTATTAATATTAATTGTTTAAAATACTCTTTATCAGTTTATTAAAAATTTTTATTTAAATAAAAATACATACTTTAACTTGCATAGATTTAAAGTCATCATTTAAAGGGAGAGCAAAATCTCTATTTAAAAATTCACTCTATTATTTATCAATAAAATAATAATAAAAAATAAAAAATTATTATTTATTCATTTTAATAGTTTTAAGAGTTTATTATTAAGTTTAACTATTTATAATTTATATGATTTAAATACAAGTTTTTAATACGAACCATTTTCTTAAAACTTTCATATAAAATTCTATAAATTTTTAAAGAATTATGTATTTCTATTTATATATTTATTTATTAATATAAAAAAATAAATAGTTAATAAATTTATAAAAAAAAAAAGTAATTAAATTTAAAAATAACATTTTTTTTTAATTATAAAAAAAAAAGTAATTAAATTTAAAAATAACATTTTTTTTTAATATAATTTAAATTTATATAATAGTATATAATTTTTATTAAAAAACATTAAAAATAAAAAATTTACCAGTTTGTTGTCCGGAAGATTCAATAATAGCTCTCATAGGAGGATAACTCATAAAGGCATCATATGAAACTGAAAGTTCATTTATAGATGTAGCCAAATTAATCATTGCTGATTGATATTTTGCTGCATTTTTTACGAGTTGATTATAAAGACCAAAAGTATCTTTAATATGATTTTTGTTTATGGTTGGAAATATTGTATTCTTTGAAGTATTAGACATTTTGATTATTATTTTCTTTTAATTTTTTTATAATATGTATATTTTTAAAAAAGTCTTTTGTTCAAAAAAAAATACTGTATTCTATATTTTTTTTCTAAATTGTTTTATATATATTTTATAATATTATATTATGAATATAAAAATTATTTTATTCTATTATTTTTTTTAAAATAATTTAAAATTTCTTTTTTTTTTTTTTTTCTTTCTTCTTTATTATATAATAAAATTAAATAGTAAAAGATTTTTGTGTTTGTATTATCTTTTGTTATTAATTATTAAATATTTACAATGATATTGTTATTATTTATTATATATTTTATTAAATCTTTTTTTTATATATATGTCTAGTTTATTATTTTTTTATTTTTATTAAAAAAATAAGTAAAAAAAAAAGTATAATAAATTATTATCTTTTTTTTTTCTGATAATAGTAAAATAAAAAATAAAAATTTATTATTTTTATAAAAGAAGTTATATAATTAAGTTTATTGTTATTTGGTTAGAAAAAAAACCATTCAAGTACAACTTAATATAAATGCTACTTTTCTAATTTATTTTTATTTATTTACTATATTATTATATTTATTCTATTATGTTTATATATATCTTTTGAAATATTTTAATAATAAAATAAATTTATTGATAGTATTATTTTATTATTAAATTATTAAAAGATTGATTGTTTTAAAAAAGCTTTATTTTAATTAATTCTATTGTATATATATTATTGATTTTAATTAAAAAAAAAAAAGCATGATACTATTTTATTAGTTATATAATATTGTGTTAACCTGTAATAAAATAATCACACTGTTGTTTTTTTTTTTTTTTTATTAATTTATTGAGTACTTTAATAAATAAACTCTATATAATAAATAATAGCATTTATACTGAAGAAAAAAAAAAGAAAATATTATTAATAAAAAAAGAAATTTATTTAGTCTTGAAGAAAAAAAAAAAGAAAAAAAATATTAAAATAGAAGAAATCTTATCTATTATATATAAATTTAATATTTCATATAATAATTTAATATATAAAAAAAAAATATTAATAAATAAAATATTAATAGAAATCTTAATAATTATTTAAAAACCAAAATATTAATATTATATTTAATATTAATATTTTAATATTTAAATATTATAATTATTATTATTCAATAATAATCGTTTATTATTATTATTATGAATTATTATTATTAAAAAAAAAAAAAAAAAAGCCGTTTTTTTTATATATATATTTTATTTTATTACTTTATTTTCTTCTTTCTATTTTATTTTATTATTATCAAATAAATAATATAATATAATATAAAAAAAATTGACTATAAACCTTATTTATTAATATTCTATAATATATATAATTTTTTAATTTATTTTGTAATATTTTATTGAATGAAAAAAAATTTTTTTTTGATTTATCTAAAATTATTATAATATTACATTTTTTTTTTGGAAGAGTATTAATTTTTTATAATATTTAATTAATATTATTATATTATATTATATTATTCAAATATATTATAATATAATAGTTATTGTTTTGATTAATAAAAAAAAAAAACATTTTTTCTTTTAAAAAATTTAATATAATATATTAATTTAAGTAATTCTATTATATTATATATAATATAATAAATTTTTAACAAAAAAATGATTTTTTAATATTTCGTGTAACCAGTTATTTAATTTTATAATTATTAAAATAATTATATTTGAATAATATGATAATATATTAATAATTAATTAAAAAAAGAAATATTAAATATTAAATTCATTTCTTAAAGAATTAAATTAAGTACCATATTATAATATATTGTAATATATAGAAATATATTAATTTCATTTCTTTAAAATAAAATATAAATATAAAAAATATATTAATTAATTATATTCTGTACTAGTATATATATTAAATATATAAAATTAAAATTTATTAAATAAAATTTATATAAAATATATTAATAGAAAATTTTATATTTATTTTCTAATAAATAAAAATTAAGCATATAATTTATTTTGTGCACACTTTTTAAATTAAAACGACTCGGTTAGAATGTACTAAAATATATAGAAATAATATATTAAAATAAATCAGAATTACATATCAATTCAATTTCTCAGTTGAATTTCTCAAAATATAAATATTAATAAGAAATAATAGTAAAAAATGTTTATTAAAGTAAATAATAATAAAATAAATAATAATAACTATTATAAATAATGATAATATTAATATATTAAGAAATATAATCAATTTTATATTTAATTATTTATTGATTTTAAGTAAACATTTTTTTAATACGTAATAATAAATAATAATAAAGACATTTAATATATAAATTATTATTTATTATTAAATATTCTTTAATAATTAATTTCAAAATTATTTATTTGTAACAAAATAAAAACAAAAAAAGAAATAAAAAATTATTAAATATTAAACATTAAATATTAAATATTGAAATACTGAAATATTGAAATATAAACTATTTGATGTAACTCGTTAGTTAATAATAATTGTTGGTATTAATAAAAAAATAACAATAAGTATTATTTCTTTAATATAATAATTAATAATTATTAAATTATATTTATTTATTTAATTATTTATTTATTTATTAATTATTTATTTAATTATTTAATTATTTATTTAATTATTTAATAACATTTCTATTTATTTAATTAATTAGTATTTCTTTAATCAATTAATTAATATTTATTTATTATTCAACTAGTAATATTCATTGTAATATTCATAATATTCAATATTTTATTTTCCATTAGAAATGTTAAGTATGTATGGTTCTTCAATCTTAATAAATCATTTATTATATATTAAGATTAAATATGATAAGAAAAGCAAAAGAACCAACTATAGGTAGTTAATAATATAATCAATAATTTTTAATTTGTTCAACAATATCTAATATATGATAATAATTTTAATTCTCATAGCTAAATGATATATAATTATAGTAATTATAGTATATAATTATTTTATTATTAAATGAGCAAAAATTCATTTATATCTTTATTAATAATAAAAACTTGAACTGCTATTATAACAAAAATAAAAATGGTGAATTTATTTAATTATTATTTATTATTTATTTATTTATTTATTTATTTGTTTGTTTATTTATTTATTTATTTATTTATTATTTAATTAATTATTTATTTATTTATTTATTTATTTATTTATTTATTTATTTATTTATTTATTTATTTATTTATTTATTTATTTATTTATTTATTTATTATTTAATTATTTATTTATTTATTTATTTATTTATTTATTTATTTATTTATTTATTTATTATTTAATTATTTATTATTTATTATTTATTATTTATTATTTATTATTATTAAAATAACTCGCGTGTTTTTTTATTATAGTACAACATATTTTTAGTAATATTAATTTATTAATTAATTAATATTTGATTTTTATAACTTTTATATATTACATTCTATTATATTCTATTCTATTGTATATTATAAATAAATTAATATATTAATATTAATCTCAATTAAAAAATATTATTATATGTACAATTATATTATTATATATAATATATATAATATACATTTATAATAATAATATATATAATATATATTCAATGATTAAAATGCATTGTTACTATTTATAGGTTGACAAATAAAATGATGAGCGGTTAACTTAAAAATCTTAAAAAATAATTTAAATTTTTTATTTAATTAATAATATAATTAAATTAAATCATAAAATATATTTCATAAATTTCAATATAAAATAAAATAAAATACAAAAAATTATATATTGCGGCTTAAAAAAAATTTCTGCGTTGTTAGAAAAGTAACAAAATATTTTAGCTTAATAATGATTAACAAACTAATAATAATTATTATGATTAACTATTAATTATTATTATTTAATCCATTTACTCTTTAAATAACCTACATAGTCTTTCTTTTCTCTAATAGATTTATATTTATTTATAAGAAAGAAATATAATGTATTGAAAATCCATTTTAAATAATTAATAATTTTATATTTTTGAATGTAAATGAATGATTAAAAAGAAAAGGATAAATTCCTTTTACACTATTAATAATTATAAAAAATAAAATTTTATATAATTTTATATTTTTATAAATGTTCTTAAATAGGAATACTTTTTTTTTTTACATTTTTATTATTTTGGTATAATTAAAACTCTAATAAATACTAATTCTAATTAAAAAAAAAAAAAAACAACCACAAGAAAGAAAAAAAAAACACAAATTAAATATATAAATCTAAAACATAAAACATAAAACTTAAAACTAAAAAATAATAAAAAAAAAAAAGTAAACAAAATTTTTTTTAAATGCGGACAAAATAAAAAACGTATTTGAAATTGTAATTGTAAAATGTATTGTAAATGTATATGAAATTGTAATTGTAATAATATTGTTCATCTCACAATATTATTATTATTATTATTTAATATTAATAATTATTAATATTAAATATGTCTTAACCTTTTTTTTTTTTTTTGGTACTTTTATTAATTATCATGTTAAAAATATGTAATAGTTAATAACAAAATAATTAATATAGAAAAAAAAAATGGTATTTATTTATTATGTGTATGATTTATTAACATAAAATAAAAAGATATATAAAATTTAATTTTATTATTATATAAATTTCTAACTTTTCTTTTTTTTATAAAAGTAATAAATGTAGAATATTAGTTTTTATTTATATTATTATAAGTTTAACTTTAATAATTTATATAATTAATTATGAAATATGGAATATAAAATATAAATAAACTAAATAGGAATAACCGTTTAATTCCCAAGTATAAAAATAAGTTAAAGTAATGAATTATAATTAATTAAAATTAATAATTAATAAGAATCTAATAAAATACTCTTATTATTTAAAACGAAATAAAAAATAAAATAAACTGATCATTAATAATAAATATAGTTGTTCTTAAAATGACTTTTGTAAGAATTTTCTTTTCTTTTTTATTTATTTTTATTTTTTTAATTATTTATAATAAAAACAATTGATTAATAAATATAAATATAAATATAAATATAAATATAAATATAAATATAAAAGTAAAAAAATTAGATGTTATTATTTATTAATTAATTAATTATTTCCTAATTTTGGTTATATAAAAATTGAAAATTAATACATAAAAAATATTCATATAACTTTTAAACTAAAATAATAGTAATTATTCTTCTCCACACACAACCTCAATTTATTAATAAATTAAAAAAAATTCTTTTTTGAGATTTTCAATAACTTTAATATTTCCAATCATATTTATTTAATAATAATTATAAAGTCATGTATTAAATGATTATATATAATATTTTAATTTATCTATTAAATAATTTATTTTATTCATTAAAAATATTGCAATTTATTAATTAATAATTCATTTATTTACTTATTAAGGATATTTTTATTATATAATATAATAGAATCATCTAAATTACTAATAAAAAAGTAAATATTATTTATTATATATATTATATATTATTATAAATAATTATAAACAATAAAATTTAATATCTATTCCAAATAGAGATATATAACAAAAACTTTTTTAATGTAATTATTAATTATGGTATTAATTTTTTTCTATATATTTTGTAGGCCTTTTTATACAACTGTTCATACCTTCTGAATGTCAAGATTCATGGTTGTAATTAGTATACAGTATCGTTCTGTTTAATGCATATTCTAAATATGTTAATAAAACTTTTATAAAGTTGAAGTAAATATGAAAAAAAAATAATAATATTAAAAAAATTATTATTATATCATAATTATTTATATTATTTCATTTTTTTTAAGTTAATAATATATATGATGATAGATTTATAATATTCACTACTTCTATCAAAATAAAATTTAATACTCTTTTTGACATTTAAGAAAAATTTTTAATCTAGAATATTCAAATAACATTTAATTATAAAATATAAAAGTATTATTATAATACATAAAAACTATTTTGTATTTAATATTTTTTTTATTATATATTATTATTAATCATCATTTTAATTATTAATTATTAATTATTAATTATTTATAAATTACATTTAATTATTTAAATTCTTAAATATATTTTGTCAAGTTTTTATAAAAATTTCTTCTAAGTTTTAGTTATTATTATTATTATTTTTTTATTAATATATATATATATTTTATTTGATTTTTTAGTTTTTTGATTTAATATATCAAAAATAATTTAAATTTTTTTATTTTACTATTATATAAAATATAAAAAATTAGCCTATCAAAATGATTTTAAAAATTTAAAATTTTTTTTTTTTTTTTAAATAAATATTTATTTTTACTTTTTAATTTAAAGAAAATTATTTATTAATAAATATTATATTTATATATATATATATAAATATATAAAAGTTTTTTTTATTATATATATATTTTTTTAATATTAAAACTTATTAAATATATAACAATAAAATAAATAATAGTAATAATGAATGAAGTAACAGAAAAAACAACAACAACGGAAACAAATAAAGATAATAAAAAGAAAACTATAGTACAAGTTGTAGATGAAAAAACCAATTTAAAAACTAGAGTAGAAATTACGGATGAAAATTCCAATAAAAAAATATTTTATAGAGTGAATAAAAAACAAAAAAATAAAAAAAAGAGACCAAATGATGACCCGGAACATCCACCTCAACCAGGTCCAAATCAATGTCATTATTTTGTAAAAAGAAAAAATAGATATTGTCATTTATGTACCAAAAAAGGAAAACTTTATTGTGGAGAACATGCTGTATTCGATCCTGAAAATCAAGAAAGAATTCCTTGTCCATATGATAATGCACAGTAATTATTTATTTATTATTATTATATACATATATTATATATATTATTATTATTATATAAATAAACATTTTTATATATATTATATATTCTTAATTTTATAAAAAAGAATTAATATAATTAATATTAAATTTCAAAATCTTTGAATTTATAATGAAATCTTTTTAAAAAATTATTTATTTAAAAATATAATTTATATTTAATATAATAATATTAATAATACTAATACTAATACTAATAATAATATAATTTATTTATAATAATAATAATATATTTTTATTTTCTTTATTATATCTATCTAATTACCTATAAAAAATTAAAATAGTTCTGTTGTTAAAAAAGATCTTCAAAAGCATTTAGAACGTTGTAATTCTAGACCAAGACCAAAAGATGAATGTTATGAAGAAAATTGTAATATTAGAGATATAAAAGCTTTAGAAAAAACTAAAGAAAAAACTCCAAGAGAAGAATTAAAAGAAATGTCAAAAGAAGATTTTGATAAATTTGTTGAAAGAATATTAAATGCTTATAATGATGCTTTTAAAGACCAAGAAATTCCAACTGAAATTTTAGACCATGAAGCATTAAATGAAAGAAAGTTTGTATAGTTTTATTTATATATATTAGTTTAATTATTTAAAATTATATATATATGTATTTTTTTTAAATATAATATCTAAATATATTTAATTTTTTTTTTTAAAAATTTTATCTATATATATTATATAAATCAATAATAAAATAATTAAAAAAAAAAAAAAAAAAAAAAAAGAATTGAAACTCATGGAGGAAAACATGCTATTCAACAGGTAATTAATTTTGAAAAAATGATATTTTTTTTTTTAATTTAATAAATATATATATATATATATTTATATATTAAAAAAAAAAAAAATTTAAAATCAAATTTCAAAATTCATTTTTATTAAATAATATAAATATTTTATATTATATTAATAATAAAAAAATTATCATTATTAATATATTATTATCATTTATATATATACATATATTTATATATTTATATTAAAGGCTTCTATTCTTGGACATTTAGGAAAAATTAATTCTCTTGAAAAAGAAGATGTTTATGTTGAATTTGGTGCAGGTAAAGGTGAATTAACTTATTATGTAAGAAAAGCTGTAGGAGATCCATCTACATATATTCTTGTTGATAGACGTAACTTTAGAATGAAGGTATATATATACAATAAATATATATATATTTATATATACAATAAATATATATATATTTATATATATATATATATATAAATAGTAAAATTTTATATATTTGAAATTTCTTAAAATTTTTTATTTTCAATATGATATGTAATTTTTCATTTTTATCATCATCATTATCATCATAATAATAATAATAATAATAATAATTCTTTATTATTATAAATAGTTTGATAGAGAAAATAAGAAAAAGAAGGGAGAAAATAATGATAATGAAGAAAGTATAAATGATAATAATGAATCTAGTATAGAAACTTCCAATGTAACTACAAATTCTAGTATGTCAGATAAAGATTTAACAATACAAAAAAGATTATATATGGATATCAAAGATTTATGTCTTTCAAAATTAAGTTTATTAAAAGATAAAAAATTAGTAGCTGTTTCAAAACATTTATGTGGTTGTGCTACAGATTTAACTTTAAAATGTTTAGTTAATTATACTGATGCTGTACCAAAGTAAATATAAATATAAATATATATATAAATATAAAAATTAATAATAAAATTATATAATATAATACATACTTAAAATATACATATATATATTGTTTAATCAATATTAATTATTCTATAATTTTATTATTATAATTATTAATTGTTTTTTTATCTATTTATTTATTTAGTTCTGTAAAATCAGTATTTATTGCATTATGTTGTCATCAAATTTGTAAATATGGTATGTACTGTAATCCAGAATATCTTACTCATTATGGATTTAATCAAGAAGATTTTGAGAAAATTTGTGTTCTTACTACATGGGCTATATGTGGTAAACGTGAATCTAAATCAGAAAAAGAAAGTGATAATAATAATAATAATAATAAAAATGGAGAAGAAGAAGAAGAAGATGATGATGATGAAGAAGAAGCAAAAGATGAATTAAAGAAAACTGAATTAGAAGATGGTAATGAAAATCCAGATGAGTAAGTATTATAATAATTATAAATATGAATTTATTGATTTTATTATATATAATTATATAATTAATTAATTAATATATATAATATATATATATATATTTTGTAATATTAATTATTATAAAATTATTATTATTATTATTATTATTATTATTATTATTATTATTATTATTATTTTTATTATTATTATTATTATTATTATTTTAAATGTTAATATTTATATAATTAATTAATTTTTTTTTTAATTCAATCATATTAATATTAGACCTCATTGGTCAGGTATGACATTTGAAGAAAGAACCGCTTTTGGTAGAAAATGTAAACGTTTCTTAGATATGGGTAGAGTTCATTATTTAAGAGATCACGGTTATAAAAATGTTAGATTAGTACATTATGTTACTCAAAAATATTCATTAGAAAATTGTGCTTTAATTGTTAATAATATGTAAGAAAAAAAATAGAAGAAAAAAAGAAAAAAAGAAAAAAAAAAAGAAAAAAAATTATAAACAAATAAATAATATTGTAGAAGAAAATAATAATAATAATTATTATTTTTCTTTTTTTCCCTTTCCTAATAATAGAATTTTTATATAGAAATAAAAAAAAAAAAAATTCAAAATTTTTTTTTAATTTATTTAAAAGATCATTAAGATCAATAGTACTAATAATAAATAATAATAATAAATAAATCGTAATTCATAAATAAATTATTTAATATAAAAATAATTAATAATTAATAAATTAAAGAAAACAATAATTAAATAAAATTAATAGAAAGATAGAAAGTTTTAGATAACCATAATTTATAATTCTTATAATTTTATATATAAATTAATCCATTCCTTATTAATCAATTATTATTTATAAATATTATAATAAATAACATTTAATCATTATTCTTAATTATGATAAATGAAAAATAAAATAAAAAAAAAAAAAAATCAAAATAATAATTTTTTAATTATTTAATATTAATTGCATTTTCTTATTTTTCCTTTTTTTTTTTTTATTATATACATTTAAAGGAGTTTTTATTTTATAATTATTACTTATTTATTTTTATTATAAATATTTTATTTATTTATTTTTCTTTATTATATTTATATATATAATTGCAATTGTTTTTTTTTTTTTTTATTATTTTTCTTTTTATAATTTATTATCTATTATTTATTCTTTTATTATTTTTTTCTTTTATTTTTTTTTTTTTTTTTTTTTTTAAATTAACATCATTATTTTATTTTTAAATTTTTAAATTTATTTATCAATTAAACATTTTTATCATTAATACTATTGTTATTATTAGTTATTTCATGAAAAGATTTTCATATAACTATGTATTGGAGAACGACAAAGTGGACATTTTTCTAAATAATGTACACAATTACGACATACACATAAATGTCGACAAGGTAAATAGGCATATTCTCTTTTTTCGGTTAAACATATAACACATACATTTTCATCATTTGTTGTTGATGAATTTGTATTATTGGTAATTTTTGGATCTTGATTTGATGTTGAAGGTGATATTGATGTTGGATTATTATTATTATTATCTTCTGGTCTTGATGAAGAAGAATTATTATTTATAGTGGTATTTGAATTTTCTGTTGGTTGAGTTGTATTTATATTTGTTGTAGATGTAGGAGGGTTATTAGTGGTATTAGTAGAAGTAGTTTCTGGTGGTATTGGTATTGGATCAGGTATATATTCAGTAATAGGTGTATGAGGACGATAAGAAGGTGTAAAATCAAATTCTATTTCATCGGTTAATAACCAATTTGCTATATCTCTTAACATATCTAAAAAACTAGGAAGATCTAAATTATTATTTATTATTTATAATTTATTAGTTATTATTTATAATTTATTAGTTATTAGTTATTAGTTATTAGTTATTAGTTATTAGTTATTAGTTATTAGTTATTATTTATTATTTATTATTTATTATATATTATTTATTATTTATTATTTATTATTTATAATTTATAATTTATTATTTATTATTTATTATTTCTTATTATTTCTTATTATTTCTTATTATTTCTTATTATTTATTATTATGGTTATTGTTGTTATTGTTATATCTATTTTTACTTACTTTGATCATTATTATTATTATTATTAGTTAATCTTTCTAATTCTTCATTTTGTTGATTTTCTTCTGCTCTTCTTTTTCTTCTATAATATCTCCATATACGAAATGCTATTACACCACCAATAATGGTTGTAGAACCAATAAATATCCATTTCCATTTATTAACACTTTTACCTTCTTCTTCAACAATTTCTTTAAAAGTTCTATAAGATATAACACAATAAGATTCTTCATCATTAAAATTAGTTACCATTACTGGAAGATTTGTTGATTGAACTATAAGATCTTCAGGACTTAATGATGAAGATGTATCAATAATGTCTATGAATAATATACAATATGAAGAAAAAAAAAAAAAAAAAAATATATATATATATATATATATATATATATATATCATATATATAAAGCATATAAATATATAATAATGAAAATATTAATATAAAATAAAATAAAATAAAAATAATATATAAAATTGATGTTAATAAATATATATATATATTTATATATAAAATACTGAAACCTGTTGATGATGGAAGAGAAGGAGAGGATGATGATGATATTATATCCTTATTTGGTTGTTTAAACTTTCCTATGACAGTTATAGGTTGACCAAAAGAAAAACCTTTTTCTGTATTTTCAATACCACTAAATTTTTCACCATTAACATAATCCTTTATAATAAAATAAAATAAAATAAAAAAGATTTTATAAAAAAAAATTATATGTATATATTATTATTGTTGTTGTTGTTGTTATTGTTTGTTAGTTGGTTGATTAGTTGGTTGATTAGTTGGTTGGTTTTATCATAGTAATTATCCAATAAAGATAAATAATAATTTCAAAGATTTATTTATTTTTTTATTTTTTATTATTATTATAATTATTATTATTTATATATTTAAAATATTATAAATATATATATATATATATAAGAAATAGAAAAAATAAATGTATATATATGAAAAAGTTGAAAAAAAAAAAAAAAATAAGTTAATAAAAAAAAATTATTATGTATTTTTTGGTTAATATTAATTTTATGTATATATTAATAAATTAATAATTTCTTTTTTTCTTCTTTTTTTTTTTATTATTATTATTACCATTATACTTTTCATTATTGATTTTTTATTTTGACTAATATAATTATCTGATATTATAGGTAAATCAAGTAACATTATATCTTGTATTGGTATTTTTGGAATAGTAATTTGTGGTTGATTATCTTTAGTTACATTAAAAGGTACAGATTGTCCATTAATAGAAATAACTTCTTCTTCTGGAATCCAATCTTTCCAAAAATTACTCCATTTGACGGTATGTCTTTTAATTATATTCTACAATAATTAATATTTTTTTTTTTTTTTAAAATATATATAATATATATACAATAATAATGATAATAATGATATATAATAAAAAAAAAAAAAAAAGATTTTTTTTTTTAAAAAATTTTAATATTAATACCGAAGATAAAAAATATATATAATTGTAATTTTTTTTTTAAATTTCGAAAATATATAAATTATTATTAATTTTATTTTTTTTTAAAAGAATAATATTGATAATATTAGATATATTAGATAGGGAGAAAAAAAGAAAAAGAAAATATATAAATTTATTTTTTGTTGTATATATAATTATATTTTATTAATTTAATTTCAAAAAAACAAAAATTACTAAATTACTTTTAATATTACGGCCTTTTTTTTCGAATTAGTACAAGAAATAAATTCACTATCATTTATCGGTGAAACAATACCTTCTAAATAATATGTAATATCTTTTTCAAGTTTTTCAAAAAGTGGTGAATTTGAATTTGAATTATCTATTATTGTTGTTGTTTCTTTATTAGTAGTAGAAACAACATTATTAATTTTTCCAAGTTTTTTTGTTGAAGTAGATGTAGATGTAGGTTTACATGGAAAAGGTTTAGTATTTTTTAATTCTTCTAAAGCATTTTTTTTAAATAAATAAATAGTAAAAGTAATAGATGAAAGAGCAGTTGATAATATTAAATCCATTTTCAATATATAATATTATATAATATATATTTTATTTACTATTATTATTATTATTATTTTTATTATTATTATTATAGTATTTGCTTTATTAAATTTATTATTATTATTATATTTAGATTATGAAATTTGAATTTCTTTTTTTATTTTATTGATGTTAAATAAATTTTAAATTAAAAAGAATAATCAATTCTTTTAAATTTTTTATTTAATTCTTTTCAATTTATATATATATATAATACATAAATTTTCAAAAAAAAATAATAATAATTTTATTATTATTACTATTTTTTTTTTTTTTAACTATTATTTTTTGTTTCTTACTTCTTAATATATTTTTTATTTTATTTTTTTTTTCCCTTTAAAATATACAAATATTATATGTAATATATAAAAGTCTTTATATTTTATTTTTTTATATATTATATACTTTAGGTTAATGATTAATTTTATCATTAATCATAATTAATTAAATGGAAAAATTTTATTTTAATGTAATCATGTAATCTATGGTTTTTGTTAATTAAAATAAACATATATTTATGTACATCACGTGAATATAAAATTATAACAAATCTTTAATATAAAAATTTTGTTTAAAATATAAAAAATTATATATATATTTTTTTTGATGAAATAAAAATTAGAAATGAAAAACTATAGATATATTTTTTAATTATATTAGACAGAGTTAGGTAGAGTGATTTGTCTATATAATAATATATATTTATCTTATCTTAAAATTAAATTCAAAATAAGTTAATAATTATAATAAAAACAATGATAAAACAAAATAATAGAAAATAAAATAATAGAAAAGAAAATAATAGAAAATAAAATAAAATTATAGAAAAATAAGAATGAATAAAAATAAAATAAATATAATATTTTTTTTTTTTTTTTTTTTTTTTTTTTTTTTTTTTTTTGGCAATAAAATAATGAAAATTTTATTTAAATTTAATTTAAAAAGTACATGTTATATAAATATAATAAAAATTTATACTAAAGTAAATAAATAATATTTGGTATAATATATATTTCCTTCTTTTTTCATTTTTTTTTTTTTTTTATTTTTATTTTACTTTATTTTTTACTTTTTATTTATTTATTTTTTTTTTTTTTGTTTTATTTCTTTTTTTTTTTTTTTTTTTTTTTTTTTAATTCTTTTTTATTTCATTTTATTATATTTTCATTTTCATTTTTTTTATTTTTTATTTTTTACTTTTTACTTTTTATTAACTTTTTATATAAAATATTAAAATTTCTTTAATTAAAAATAAATAAATTATTATTATTAATTATTATTAATTATTAATTATTATGATTATTTATTCATCTTGATATATTTATACATAAATAAAAATAAAAATAAAAAAAAATTTTTTTTTGATTTTATTAGATATTACATATATATATTATTATATATATTATTATTATTATATCATATAAATATATATTTTTATATATTTATTAATTAATTTATTTTTTTTTTCTTAAATAAAAAAAAAGAAAAAAAAAATTATTCTTATTTTTTAAATTGAATTGTTTTCATTATTTTTTCAAACCATTTATTGGAACTATTACGTTTTGGAAGGGTATTTGATTTTTTAACTGATCCTCCTTTTGACATATTTTCCATATTTGGTGATTCTAATTGTTGATAGGAATAAGAATCATTTACCGATAGAATTCCTTTAACATATTTTTCATTGGTAATATTCTCATTTTTACCATTATTCATACTATTATTACTATCATGATTATTATTATAAGAATTTTGTGTTTTATGACTACGATTATACCCTAAACTATAAAAATTCCTATTTTCACCTTGATTACTTTTATGAGGACTACCTGTAAATAATGAATTTGATTTTGATTTTGTATGTTTTTTCCAAGGTACATTCATTTTTGCATTTTCAATTTCTTCTTCTAATATTATTGCATTTGTTGCTGATTTAGTACTCTTTTTTCTTTTAGGGAAAAGGAATGATGTTTTAGAAATTTTTTGTTTTATTCCTGAATTACCAGTTGGTGTTAAAACTTCTTCATTATGTTCTATATAACTATTATTATTATTATTATTATTATTATTATTATTATTACTATTTTTACTATTATTATAATTATAATTATAATTATAATTATTATTATAATTATTATTATCATTATTATCATATAAATTATTTATACTATTATTTATACTATTATTATTATTATTATTATTTATATTATTATTATTATTTATATTATTTATATTATTTATATTATTTATAATATTATTATCATTATTATCATTAAATAAATTTATATTTAAATTATCATCATAATTTTTGATTAAAACATCATCACCAAATGGTATTGATTTTAAGAAATTTACAGTTTGAGCATAATCTATAATATGTGCTTCATTATTATCATTATAATTTTTTTCTTTATGTTTATCGGATTTTCGTGAATTGGAATGATTAATAATAAAATTATTTTGGGTATCATTAAAAATTTGAGATTTACTAAATTCATCTTCTGTATTTAAAAATATACTATTAGAACTGGAATTACCACGTGAATGACCACGCGATAAAGTACGAGAATGATTACGTGAACGAGAACGTGAATGAGATCGTGAATGAGAATAAGTACGGGAATTGGAACATGATTTGGAACGTGAACGAGTATAATCATTACTTGTATTATTATTATTATTAGTAGTAGTAGTAGTAGAAGTAGTATTAGTATTGATATTATTATTGATATTATTAGTATTAGTATTATTATTATGATTATTAGTAGAATGTGAATGATGTGGTAAACGTTTTGGCTTAGCTCTTATTTTTGGAGATACTTGATTATCTATAGGTACTGAAGTAGGTAATGGTTGTGAATTCATTTTATTAAAATCTTTAAAAAGATAATCATCTGGTGTTTCTGAACCATCCTTTTTCTTATTAATAATAGTTGATTTTTGAGTTTGTTCAGAAGGATTAGAATAACTAGTATCCATATCCAAATTATTAGTAAATTTGAAATTCATATATGATATTGGAAGGGATAAATGTTTATTTGAACTATTATGTGAAGATATAGTACCCATGCTAAGACGTTTATTGGAATCAA
Organism: Anaeromyces robustus; assembly: GCA_002104895.1. Classification (NCBI taxonomy): domain Eukaryota; kingdom Fungi; phylum Neocallimastigomycota; class Neocallimastigomycetes; order Neocallimastigales; family Neocallimastigaceae; genus Anaeromyces; species Anaeromyces robustus. The sequence goes on from MCFG01000035.1 coordinate 274,063, forward strand.
AAAGACGACTATTTCTATTTCTATTACTAATATTTGAATTATTAATATTATTAATATTACCATTTCTTAATGAATTATTATTATAAAAATCATTTAATGATTTATCTATTGCATTTCCATAAGAAGATGAAAAATAATTAAGATTTGTTGAATTTGAATAATTTGGAAATGGTGAATCAGTTTGTTTTGTATTGTAATTAGAACTTTTGAAATTTCTTGGTAATGTTTTTGATTTATTATCATTATCATTATTATTATTATTATTATTATTATTATTATTATTATTATTATTCTTTTTATCATCTTTTTTAAGTAAATTCATAGCTTTTGAAAGCATAGAAATTTTCTTTTTATCACTTTTATTGGAATTAGGTGTGGTATTAAAATAATTTATATCTTGTTTAAAGAAGGAAGTTGGATCAATAAAACTATGACGATGATTAGTTTTTGTTGAATTTTGTTTTGGTTTAGAATAAATATTGAAATAATCAAATGCAGGATGATCACTATCATTTGATTTAGATTGTATCTGTGAAAATGAATGAGCTTGTGGTTGTAAATAAGAATGGGATATAGAATGTGGATTTGAATGTGAATTTGAATGTGAATGTGAACGTGAATGTGAATGTGAATAATTATTAGAATCTAATTGTTCTAATTCTTGTATTTGTGCCAATTGGAAATTTGATGTAGAAATATTACTATTGAAAAAAGATAAATTCATAGTGAGACCAGCTCCATCGAAATTATCTATACCACTACCACTAATTCTTTTATTACTATTATTAATATTTATATTTTTACTGCCATTACTATTACTATTACTTAATTTACTGTAACTTTTGTTGTTTTCATCATTTAAACTTATAATATTATCATTATTATTATTATCATTATTATCATTATTATTATTATTATTATTATCATTATTATTATCAATATTATTTATATTATTAATATTATTTATATTAATATTATTATTACTATATGGATCATAATTTATATTTTGAGGTAAAGAATTAGAAATTGGATTACGATCAAATAATAATGGAGCAGGTTTTGATAATGAGGTTGAATAATTTAAATTTTCATTATTAAAATTATAGGATGAAATAACTGGTGGTGAATTTTTTCTTTCAATAGGTAAAGCTTTACTGAAATTAAATTGAAATTCATCCTTTTCATCCTCCAATTCCATAAAATCTTCTTCTTGTTGTTCTTGTTGTTGTTCTTTATCATCCTTACCAAATCCAAATCTTTTCGTAAATCCATTACTTTTTCTATTTTTATTTGATGATTTTTTACTTGGTTTATGAGTTACTAATGAAGTTAAAGCAGGAGAAGGAATTACGGTAGGTATATATTCAATTTGTTCATTTAATGATTTTTTAAATTTAATTAATAATTTCTCCGCTTCTGCTTTATCTAATGTAGTTGTTGGATCATCATTATCATCACGAAACATTGCAAATCCAAAATCAAGAGAGGATTGTTGTGATATAGGTGGGGTTGGATAAGAAGGAGAAGAATTTGAAGATATATCTTGTAAAAGACGATCAAAATCCATTTCTTGTTCAAGGAATTGTTCAATAAAAGAAGCCACATTTTCAATTTCTTCATAGGATACAAATAAAGTATAACCTAAATATTTCATAATTTTTCTTTGGAAAATGACAAGATCTTTTGTACTTAATTTTGATGCCATAGCCCAATATTTGGCTGGTAATTGATGTACATCTTGAATATATTTATCAGCTAACATAACTAATATTGGAAAAACAAAAGTTTCACTACGTTGAGTAATGATATCATCTGGAGCAGTATCTTTTAATTTATAAAGATAAACAAGAGCATGAAGAATAACAAAAGGATTTGGACTTGCTTTCACCATAAAAGTATATAAGTATCGACGATAGGCTAAGAAATAATTACATTCTTGAGTGGTACTATGAATAAGATGATCATAAGCAATTTCCATAAAATTAACGGAAGGTTTATTATTGGAATCTTGCCATAATGAATAAGAAGCTATAGCAATGAAATCAATCCATTGTTCCACTGAAATTTGTAATAAAAGATTAATATCAAAATGATAGTAAAGAGATGCTTCCAATTGAGCTTGTCTATTTAAACGCATAGTACGTTTACGATGCATTCTATGAGGTTTAATTAAAGTATTTTCACTGATAGGTATACCTTTTGTATACGCGATTACTGGTTTTTTCTTTGTAGGTGAAACAACATTAATATTTGGTATATTGAAATGATTTTTATAATTTAAAGAAGTCGATAATCTATTTTCATTAGCATTTGAATTTATATTAGAAGCAATATCACGAGCTAATGTAGGTTGATAGGAAGAAGAGTATAAATTTTCTTGAACAGGTGGAAGATGAAGATTTATAGGACTTACATAGGAAGAAGATCCTATACCTTCTTTTGAATTATTTTGTTCATCACTTTTATAGGAGGAAGATAATTCTTGTGAAGATTTTGGAAAATAAGAGTTGACATTTTCTACACTTGATAAATAATGATTACCTGGGGAATGAGGTGTTATATTATTTTGAACAGAAAATTTATTTAAGGCAGTAGGTGGAGGTGGAGGTTTTATCATTATAGGTGAGGAAGCATTAATATTTTTATTATTAGATTTATTTGGATATAACATGGTTGGTGAAAGATAGTTTTTGTTTTTTTCTTCTTTTGCTTGTTTATTTAGATTTTCCATTTCTTCTATATCTTTCTTCAATTCACTTGGACTTGAAGATATTATAATAGGATGAGCTGTAGCCGTTGAAGTGGAGACACTAATATTTTTTGAATTTTCCATTATACCTTTAAATTGATTTTTATTTGAATTTTTTTCAATAGTTTCCGCTGATAAAGCTACTGTATTTCCTAATTCTTTTATTAATGAAGTATTAAAATACATATCTCTTTGTGGCATTTTTAATATTATATTTTTTTTTTTTTTTACTAATTTGTTTTTACTATTCTTTTTTTTTAATTTTTCTTGTTTTTTTTTTTTATGTGTGTATTATATTAATATCCTTAACTTAAGAAAAAAAAATAATAATATATTTATGTTTTCCTTTTTTTTTTTTTCTTTAAATAAAAAATAAAAATATATATATTGTTATAGTTTAAATAAATTACCAAAAATAAATATGAAAACTGTTAATTATTAAAAACCTGAATTTTATTGGTTTTTTTTTTTTTTTTTTTACTATTTTCAAGAATTTAAAATTTTATTTAATCAAAAATATCTCTTTATTTAGTATTGAATAATACTTATTTTATTCTATTCTATTTTATTTTGTTCTTTTGTTTCTTATTATTGAATGTATTAATAAAGATTAAATATTTTTGAAAAAAATAAATTTATTGAAGACTAAAGAATTCTAGTTTAACCGTTTTTGTTTTTTCTTTTTGTTTGATAGAGTTTTTCGAATAATTGAAAGAAAATACTAATTTTATTTATTTATTCTAAAATAAAATAAAATAAAGAAAAAGGAATTTTTTTTTTTTTTTTACTTTAATTAAAGAATATAAATATTTAACAAAATTGATTATATATGTTTTTTTTTTCTTTTTATTAATTTTTCTCTTTTTTCTCTTTTTCTTTTTTGTTTGGTTAATTTCTCTGTTTTTTTTCTTGTTTCTCTTTATTATAGTTTTGCTTTTCTTTTTTTTTTTTTATTTTATTAATTGATATTTTAACATTGAAAAATTATATATAACATTTAATTAGTGTATTATATTCAATTATTTTTAATTTTTACACATATTTTTAACAATAATTATTTACTTTTTTTTTTTATTTTCTTGTATATATATTTATTAAAATATATATTTTTTGTGTTTTTTGTTGTTGTTGTTGTTGTTTTTTCTGTTAAATAATATTATACAAAAAAAAGTTATAAAAATTTTGTTCGGGTAACAATCATATATACGATAACATTTTATATATATATATATATACTTCCACACAAAAATGTTAATCTATTTTATTATTGTTTTTCTTTTTCTTAATATTGTATAAAAATATTTTTTGTAAAACTATACAGACATTGTTCTAACAAAATAGGAAAAAAAGAATATAATTATTAATAATTAACGTGTTTCTTATTTAAAAAAATACTTCTTTCTTTTAAATACTAAAAAAAAACTAATTGATATCTATTTTCTATTTTTTAAATAAAAAAACTTTTTTTTTTTCTCTTTTTCTTTTTTTTACTATTTTTTTTTTTTTTTTCAAATATGTTGATTAATAAAAAAAAAAAAGATTTAATAAAAAACAGAATTTCAATAAAAAAAAATTAAATATTTCAAAAAGAAAAAAAAAAAAAAAAGAATAAAAAAAAATCTTTATTAATTTATTTATTACACTTTTTTTTTTTTTTTTATTTTTTATTACTTATTTTATTCTTTAATTTAGGTACAATCAAATAAAATGTAGAATTGATTAATAAATAAATAAATAAATAAATAAATAAATTTTATTTAATATTGAAAATTTTATATATAATATAATATAAATAAATATATATATAAATTAATAGATCAATATAATAAAATATAATCTCTAATATATAAAATAAAATAAAAAAATAAACTAATAATTAATAAACAATAATAAATTATTAAATACTAAATAAAAATAATAAAAATTTTAATAAATAATTTTTTTTTATTTTAATAATAAAATACTAATAATTATTAGGATTAAAAATAAAAATAAAAACTTTCCTAAAACTATTATCATATTATTTATTAAAGTCATAATAGTATTAATAATAGTAGCATTAATATTATTAGTATTTTTTATTATTATTGTTGTTGTTTCTATTATTATTGTATTACTATTATTACTATTATTATTACTATTATTAAATAACTAATATTATTATTACTATTATTATTAACAAATATTAATATTTTTTATTATTATTATTATTTATTATTTATTATTTATTAAGTATTAAATATACTTTAATAATTAATATTTCCTATTTTTTTTTTTAAAATTATAAAAATCATATTATTCTTCTTATATATAAAATATAAATCATTTTGAATTAAAATAAATTCATATGATTTAATTTATTAATATTAATAATATATTATCTTATATATTATCTTATATATTATTTTATATATTATATATTTTTGTTAATTATAAAATTTTTCTTCTTTTTCTGTTTTTTTTTTCTGTTTTTTTTTTGTAATTATAATTATTATTTTTATATATATAATATCTACTTATTACATTCAATTTAAAATATATATTAAATTTATATTAAATATATTATATATATATTATTTATATATTATGTAACATATATAATTTATAAGATGAAATAAATATTGTATATATATTATCAATATACTCTAATATATATAAACAATATAATATTTATTAATAATATACATTTAGTAACTTTAATTAATAATAGAAAAATTAAAAAAGTATAAATAAAAAAAATATTAAAAAATACTTAACTTTATATATTAAGATATCTTTATAATAAATTTACTTTTTTATCTATTTACTTATTTATTATACATTTTTATTTATTTATTTATTTAATAATATATTTATCTATTTATTTATTTATTTATTTTTTATTTATTTATCTATTTATTTTTTTATTTTTTTATTTATTTATCTATTTATTTATTTATCTATTTATTTATTTATCTATTTATTTATTTATTTATTTACATTTTGAAAGGTTTTAATTATTTAATTATATAATTATTTATTTTAAAAATATTTTAAATACATTTCATACAAAATCCTATAAATATAAAGAACATCTTTAAAAATTGATATTTTTCATTTTTATAAATAAAATATTAAATATTAAATATTAAATAATTTCGAATCAATATTTTATTTTTATTTTTATATTTATTTTTATTTTATTTCTATTTTTATTTTAATATTTATTATATATTTATTCTATTCTATTTTATTTTATTTTTTTTTAATATTGAAGATAATTATTATTATATAGTATATGTTTATATGAAAGATACATTTTATTTTTTTATTTTTATCTTGATTTTTGTTTTTGTTTTTATTTTTATTTTATTTTGCTATATTATAATTTCATATTTCTGATGGTTTTTTCCAACCTATTAAATTTAAGTTTTTTAACATATTATTTGGAATTACAGCTACAAAATACCAAAATGCCATATCACAAGTAAAACATCTATTAGCTAATGAATGTGGACATACAATATTTAAATTGACATTATTATTATTAAATGTAACTGAAGATAATTCCCATTTAATACTTCCAGAACTAGCTTGTTTAACTTGAATAAATACTGTATTGTTATCTAAATATTGTTGATCTAGATTTATTGCATTTGAAAATATTGAATAAAATTTATTTAATTCCTTTTCAGAATCAATATAAAATTTTTCAAATGGTGGACGACGACTAAAATATTCATGGGTTTTTCGTTGAAATTTTATAATATTATTATCATTGTTGTTGTTATCAATTTGACTAAGCATTTCGTTATTACTCATGTTGTTATTTAATCCTACTATATTGCTTTAACGCTTTAATGTTATATCCATTATTATTATATAAAAATTAATTTGATTATTATTTATTTAATTATATTATTATTTTAAAAAAAAAAAAAAGTTAATAATATTTTATTAATATTATTATATTATATATATAATATAATATATATGTTATTTAAAGATTTATATTGTAGATTTATATTTAATTTAAATATATTATCTCTCTTAATATTATAAATTATTTGTCAAATGTATGTATAAGTAAATAAATTCACTATGTAATTCTATATAATAATAATAATAATAAAATTTTCATTTATTATTATAATTTCAATACTTACATATAATACTTTAAACTTTTTTTAACGATATTTAAAAAAAAATTAAAAAAGTAGGTATAAAAAAAAATTAGCTAATATTTATATATATTATTGAACACTTTTCTAAGAAAATTTACAGAAAATAAAATAAACTAAAAAAATAAAAAATTTAATATTAAATATATTAAATATATTCATTTTTTTTTCTAATATATTATAAAATAAATTTTTTAGTAACGGTTAATTATTATTAATAATATTATTATTATTAATAATTATTAAAAATAAAAAAAATAAATCAACCATGGAAAAAAAAAAAAACTAAACAGAAATAAATAAATATAATAAATAAATTAAATTAAATATAAAATAAATAATTTAATATTATATAAATATAATAGTTTAATATAATATAAATATAATATAAATGTAAATATATTATTATTTATTTATTTGTTTATTATTTATTTATTTATTTATTTATTTATTATTACTATATATAAAATTTCTATGAAAGAAAGAAAAATTATGTAGTAACTGTAAACTGTGATGATGCTTATGGTGAATTCAGTATATGATTTTTATTTTAACTCTAATATTTCTTTATATGTAAAAAGTTCTATCTTGGCTTTTATTATTATTATTATTATTATTATTATTATTATTATTATTATTATTATTATTATTATTATAATTATTATTTATTAATTATTATTATTATTATTATTATTAAAGATTGAATCATTATAAAACTTTAAATTACTAAATAAATGAAAGTATTAAATAAAAATACATATAGGAATAAAAGTCATTTTATAATTATTTAAATATTAAAGATTAACTACTATTAATTACTATTAATTAATATTATTAAGTAAGTATGTGATTAATTATTTAATTGTTAAGTAAGTATGTGATTAATTATTTAATCGTTTAGTTTTGTTATTTATTTATATATTTATTATAACTTGGTATGTGTAGTTGAGTTAACATTTCATAATTCATTCATTCATTTTTTATTTTTTATTTTTATTGCCATCTTTTTTAATTCAATGGTGTAACCTTAAAAAATGTTGAAATTTTTTAAAAAATAAAAAAAAATTTAAAAAAAAAGAAAATAAAAATTGAAAATAAATTAATTAATAATACAATATATATTAGATTATATTGTATAATATATTATCTTAAAACGTTACATATTGAAATTGTAGGGAATGTAAAACTTGCTTAATAAGGGAAAAATCAATATATTGTTTGGATTTAATTAAATTTATAATAAATAATATATTAGAATATATTATTACATATATTATCACATATATTATAATATATTACAATATATTATATCTTAATTTTTTTTAATTTTTTCTAAAACAAAAAAAAATTCTTTTTTTTTTTTTTTAAACGTAATTTTTTATTATTTAATTCTTAAAAAATAAATTTATAATTATAATTATAATTATAATTATATATCTTTCTACAAAATATTTTTTTTTTACATTAAAGAATTTTTAATGTATTACGTTTTATATATATTTAAATAGAAATATTTAATTATTTAATACATTCAATATATGAATCCATATATAATTTAATATATTTAATTTAATTTATAGGATCAAATCTTTTTTTTTTTTTTACATTAACAACTATTTATAAATATATTAAAGTTTTATATTTAATTAAATATAAAACTTTAATATATTTATAATTTATTTATAATATATTATAAATATTTAAAATAGTATATGTGTTATATAAAAAGTATATAATGTAATATAAAAATGACATTTTAATAAGAATATATGAAATATATGAAATATTATATATTATGAATATATTATGAATTAATTTATCAAGTGGATTTTTTTTATTAATAAAAAATTATTAATAAAAAATTAAATAATAAAAAATTAAATAATAAAAATAAAAATTAATAATAAAAAATTAATAATAAAAAATTAATTATATATTTTTTTAGTTAAATAAAATAATACTATTTAAAATTTATACGATTTAAAATAGTCGACCAGTTTCTATCCTGGTTGTTAAGGCGTTTCCTTAGCATACATAAGGCTTCTGGATCGACACCGCATCTACCCCAAGCACAAGTGGTTTTCTCCTTCACGGGTTTTACACTGTGGCAAGGTAGTGCACAGGTATAGTATTTGAGGCGTAGCTACTCACGCCTCATTAAATAATATAAGTATATGAGTAGATCTTTAAGTCTAATAATGTGGGGTGCGGCTCTAAATTATTGGGCGGTTTCCTTGGTGACTACTATTCATATGTGGGGCTTGTAGACTGGACCCGTTATTAAGTTAGCGTTAGGGTTTAAGTACAAATGTAAAATATATGAATATACCAAGGGCGTCGACGCCGAAAAGGTAAGGCAGGGAATTTAATTCCGATACATTCATGTGAAAATCACATGATAAGTCCAAAAAAAAAAAAAAATAACGATTTAAAAATTTATAACTATTTTAAATATATTTTAATAATAAAATAAATTATTATTTAGTATTTTTTTTTTTATAATATTAATAATAAAATATTAGAATAATTAATAATTAATAAATAATAATTCTTAAATTAATTTTATATTATTTTATATTATTTTATATTATTTTATATAAATGCATAGAAACTACTAGTAATACTTGTTAATATTATAAATATTATTAATAGGTTGTTGAATATTTAAAGGTCATATTTAAAGGTCACCATAAATATTGGGTTGAAAGGTCATAAGTTTAA